>JAKGGE010000482.1:0-29254 GCA_023748175.1 Hoolock leuconedys
CCGTGGGGTGGCAGCCAGAGACTCCATTGCTAGAAGGTTTCTTGCCCAGGAGCAGTGGAACTGGCTCTCAACAATCAGAGAGGAAGTGCTATGGGATGCTACACCTCTTCCTAGAAGGCAAATGTCAGGGAACGTCAGTTGCCCCCCTTCACCCCTCCTGACCCACCACGCCATCACTGGGCCACACGGACACCCGGAAAGCTTACCTGTCCCAGACGTCTATGGAAGCCCAGAGCTCCAGGATCTCTGCACCAGCCCAATCATGCTGAAAAAGGTTTGAAGAGGGAAACAATCACGATCCCGACCTCCGGAAAGTTTCTCACGGATGGACTGGGAAGTCTTCAGGTTAGAAGACATTGAGCCAGACTAAGAAACCCCTAGGCTTCTCAGAAACAGGGCAGGCAGAGCAAGAGGGAGGACAGAGCAGAGGCCAGAGCCCAGGCAGGATAAACAGCAATGCCGAAAGCACCACCACGGCCATCCTGGGAGAAGTGCACAAAGGGTGAGCTGCGCAGGAAGGCCAGCGTGTGAGCCACTCAGACGCTTTCCCATCCCGCCGCTGGCTTCGTTCTCCCTCCCTGTGTGGAGCTCTGGCTAGATTTGTCAATGAGGGCACAGGGCGCAGAGGAGTGAGAAACCACTTTTGACGTTCTCTGGGCACCCTCCTGTGGGTGGACTGTATTCCTTCTGAGGCTCCTTTTGTCCTTATTGGGTTTGGTCATCTTTATCCTGGAAAGAGGCTGCTCAGGATGGGGAGGGGATGAACAGCCCTGCAGCTCTGACCCAGATGCCCGCGTTGCCCACGCTTTCACCAACCCAAACTGGAACCGCCGGTAAAACGACTGCCAAGGGTTGCACCCAGGCAGAGACCCGGGGAGTGGCTGACTACTAAGAAAGGGAGAGACGTATGAAACCACCCTCTGGTGCAAAAGGCACCTAATCCCAGCAACACGCACGCACAGACGGACAGATATAGGGAACAGAGATGGAAGGAAAGAGCAAGAAGGGAGAGTGACAAATCAGAGAGAGACGTAAGTGGGCACCCAAGCACACAAACACACACACACACAGACACACGCACACACACGCACACACATGAAATGCACACAGAGATACAGGCAGCAAGTTAACACACACCCCCAAGCAGCCACTGAGCTGCAGGTTCTGCTCTCCTGGCTTCGACCCACCGGTGAGAGGAGAGCAGCCTATGGGCACCTGAACCAAAATAGTCCCTCCCATCAGAGGGCACCACTTTTGGGAGACTCATGGGCACACCTCTCCCATGCCATGTAGGCTGGGATCTCGCTTGGTGCCTCCCCAGTCAGTGAGGTTTTCTTCCTCCTGAGGCTTCTTCCTTCTGCTTTCATTCCCTCCAGCAGAGATCTGTTCCCTCCGGGACCTGCCATCCTGTTAACGCCCTGGACAGGACTGGTCTCAGCCCTGTCTCCGGCCCGAGGTGGCATGATCACCTGGGGCTCCCTAGTTGACAGTCTCAGGGACCACAGACAGCAGCGGTCACTATGACCCAAGCGGCGGCTCAGGCCTCTCGCATGTGCACTGGAGAGGTCGTCTAAGCTGCTAACTCCAGGAGGAATCAGGCTCGCGGACCTTTAGAAATGGCGGCAGGCAGGCTGGGGAGCAGGTGGCGGTGCCGGTGCCAGAGCTCTTGGCAGTACAGCCAGTGGGTGTAAGACTACCACAGAGGCCTGTGGGAGACCTAGGAGGTCGAACCCGTGGGGAGTCATGGTCAGGTCCTTTTTGGATGGGTCTTCTGCTTGGTTCCGGTGGAGGAGCAAGTGGAGATACCGGCTGGGCGCGATGCCGGACTCCACTTGACGGGATCGATGATGGATCCACGGATGATTGGGCATGGGGTTACAGTGCGGTGTGGGCGGAGAAGATGTCTCGCTGGGGCAGGGAATGATCCCCAGGGCCACAAGATGTGCCTTCGGTGGAAAATGCACTGACCCGTGAGCCTGGGTCCTCAGCCTTCCTGGGTGGAGCAGTGGCCTGCCAGCCTCCTGCCTCAGGCACGGGGGCCTGAGCGCGAAACTGCTTCCTGCCACGCGATTGCAAGATAGACAGGCGAGGTCTGGGGTGGAGCCAGTGTGACCACACTTGGCATACGTCCCCAACAACAGATGGGTGGCCGAGATTGTCTTGAGGGCCGCAGGGGGCGATGGCGAGTCAGACAGTGATGTCCAGCCGATCGCATCTCAGGAGACCTGAGAGATCTCCCCAAAACTGATGAACAGCCAAGCTGCCTGCCTGAAACCTCTTGAGACAGACTATAGCGAGATCCAAACCACATGCAGGGATGCCTGCCAGAGGGTCCGAGGGTTTCCACAAACTTCATTTAACCCTGCGCCACTGGGTAGGTAGCCCTGACGACACCTACCCAGCAAGACCGGTTCATTTGTCCCTGACATCCGTGGCAGCCAGAAGATTCATTGCTAGAGGCTCTTTGCCCAGGGTAGAGAGAACCCGGCTGGCCCTCAACAATCAGAGGAAGCGCAGGTGGGATGTGACACCGCCTTTCCTAGAAGGCAAATGTCAGGAGCAGTCGGGTGCCTTGGCGGCTCTTCCTGGACCAACCGCCCAGCCGTCCTCAGACCCCCCGCGGAGACCCGGAAAGCTTCCTGTAACAGGCGAGCAATGGAGCCAGGAAACTCAGGATCTGCACCTGCCCAATCATGCTGAAAAAAAGGTTTGGAGAGATAAACAATCACGATCTGACCTCCCAGAAGAGTTTCTCCCAGGATGGACTGGGAGGTCTTCAGTGTGGAAGACATTGAGCCAGACCAAGAAGCCCTAGGCTTCTCAGAAACAGAACTTGAGCAGAGCAAGGGGAGGGACAGAGCAGGAGGCCACTGGGCAATGCCGAGACACCACTGACCATTCAGGGAGGTGCCCAAGGGTGAGCTGGGCAGGAAGACCAGCGTTTGAAATACACCAGAGGCTTTCCCCCCCGTCCATGCTTGACTTCCTTCTCCCTCCCAGTGATCGACTCTGGCCTCCAGATTTGTCAATGGGGCACAGGCGGAGGGGTGGGGAGGCTCCCTCTTCTTGAGTTCTCTGGGCACCCTCCTGTGGGTGGACAGTGAGCCCCTCTCAGGGCCTTTGTTGGCGGGTGTGGTCGTCTTCATCCTGAAAGCAGGGCTGCTCCACGCGATGGGGATGAACAGCCCTCTTTGACTCCGACCTGAATGCCCGGATTGCTTGCAGCTCACCAACTCAAGGAGGTGGACAGGTCAAAGGCAGGCCTCTTGGACCCTGAGACTGAGGAGCAGGATCGGGAGGCTGACCACAAGAAGGCGTGTGAGAACCACCAGCAGGCGTGGGGGCACCTGTGTCTGGGGAGCAAAATACACAGACGGGACAGAGATAGTAACAGAGGAAGCGATGGAAGAGCAAGAGGGAGAGAGAGTGAGAATCAGAGAGGAGGCGTGGTGGGCAATCATGCACACAGAGCTGAACACCTGAAACAGACCTGCACACAGGCACACACCCAGAGAACTGCCTGGAGATACAGACGGGTGCTTTACCCACCCCAGGCAGCCCCTGGAAGCTGCGGGGTTCAATATCTCCATGACTAGGGCCAGCTGAGAGAGCAGCCATGACCACACATGCAGACCAGATCCCTCACGACATCACAGGGGCACTTTTGGGGGGGAGATTCTGCCGGGCACACCGTCAGCATAGGCTGAGAATCCCAGCGCCTCCCGGTATCTGAGGGTTTCTGGCTTCCTCCTGGGGGCTTCTTCCTTCTGCCGACCCTCCTTGAATCCCGCCTCCGGACCTGTCCTGTTGCGCCCTGGCCAGGACGGTTCTCAGCCCCGAATCCGAGGCACAATTGCACAGGGGCTCCTTGTTCGACGAGTCTCAGGGACCCAAACCCGTGCAACGGCGGTGGTCACTGTGACCCAAGCGGCAGCTCGGGCCTCGCGCATGTGCACTGGAGAGGCCAACTCACCCTTCAGCTCAGAGGAGATCAGGCTGCGGACCAACTGGCGGCATGGCAGTGGAGCTGGGAGTGTGAATTCAGCTTAGTCTGTGCTTCAGGCTTGTGAAATGGCTAGACCATGGCAGGGGAGACAGACCTCAGAGGGCCTCAGAGGGAGATCAAGGTGGGACCTGTAGGAGTCGGTGGTCAGGTTCTCATGATAGGTCTACATCTTTCAGGTGGAGGAGCAGCAGGGGGTGCTGAGCTGGGCTGTCTGGGGACTCTGGATCCGATGATGGATCCACTACCAGTGTCGGGCATGGGAGTTACACGCTACTTATTAATGGTGAGGAAGGAACTGGGAGCATGGGATCTAGCACACCATGGAGATGATAACGGTCGATTGGAAGAATGCTTGAGCCAGTGAGCCCTGCCTCCCTCTCCTTCCTGGGTGGAGCAGTGGCCTGCCTTCACCTCAAGGCACATGCAGGGATGCCTGAGGGAGACGAGGGGCTTCCCACAAGTGCATACACACACCCTGGCATACAGGCTGGGTGCCTTTGGCCACCTCCCGCTTTTTACCTTGTGCCCAGTCACTTTGGCTCCCTGACATCCGTGGCAGCCAGAAGATTCATTGCTAGAGGCTCTTTGCCAGGAGCGAGCAGCTGGCCCTCAATAATCAGAGGAAGGGCAGTTTTAATGACACACATGCCTAGAGACAAATGTCAGGAGCGGTCGGGTGGCCTCGGCTCATACCTGGACCCGACCATGACCATCCCTTGAGCCACAGAGACCCGAGGAAATCTTCCTGTCCCAGGCATTATGGAGCCAGAGCTCCAGGATCTCCAGCACCTGCCCAATCATGCCGAGGTTTGGAGGAGGGAAGCAATCCTGTGACCCGACATCCGGAGTTTCTCCTGGATGGACTGGGAGATCTTCTGGGTGGGAAGACATTGAAGACCCACAGACTAAGAGATCCCTAAGAGCTTCTCCCAGAGCAAGGGCAGACAGGCAGGGCAAGAGGGAGGGACAGAGCAGAGGCCAGAGCCCAGGCTTGGAGGATTAGCTGCAATCCCATGCTTTCCTCCTGACATCTGGAGAAGTGCTTAAAAGGGGCAGAAAGCTGGAGCCGGGAAGGGAGCCAGCGTTTGAAAGACCACCTGGGCCCGGCTTTAAGCCATCCCATAGCCGGCCTCCTTCTCACCCACCTCCCTGATAGAGCTCTGGTTGGGGTGTCAGTGAGGGGCACAGGCTGACAGGGTGAAAATTCCCTCTTCTTGAGTTCTCTGGGCACCCTCCTGCTTGGTTGGACGGTGAACCCCTCTGGAAGCAACTTTTTTGCTTGGCTGGGGGTGTGGTCATCTTCATCTGCAAGGCTCCTGCCTCAGGGATGGGGTGGATGGACAGCCCCTCTTGACTCGAGCATGAATGCTTACCGTTATGCGCCTTCCTGCTTGAAACCCCTGGAACCACCCGAGGAGAGAAGCGAGGGAGACCAGCTGAGACCCTGACAGGAGCAGAGACCGGGAGAGACTGACCATAAGAGGGGAGATGTCTGAAACCACCCTCAGGCATAAAAGGCAACTGTGTCCCAACAGGCTCTTGCCTGAACTGGGACAGGATAGTAGCTGGAGGAAGCTGACTGGGAAGAAGAGGAAGGGGAGGAGTGAGAGGAAATCAGAGGAGAGAGAGGCCCTGGGAGTGGGCCCCAAACACCTGGAAACCACCTGAAACAGACAATGCCTGAGGAAATGCCTGTGAGATACAGGCAGGGTTAACACCCACTGGGCAACCCTGAAGCTGCCGGGTTCTGCTGATCTGATTGGGTGGGAGAGCAGCCGCAGGGGCCGCAGGCAGACCCGTCCTCTCGACATCAAGAACAGCAGGGGAGACTCACCCAGGCTCACCGATCCCAGCACCTGAGCCTGGGATCGGCATGCCTCAGAGCCATCCGTCTGGGTTTTCCCTCCCTGAGGCTTCTTCCTTCTGCTGAAACCTCCCTTGAGGTCGGGCCTCAGGACACCATCCCTGTTGCGCCCTGGCCAGGACTGGTCTCAGCCCCGACCTCGAGGCCGCGATCGCTGGGGCTCCCTGGTTCGGCGAGTCTCAGGGACACATCCCCAGGCAACAGAGGCGGTCACTGTGACCCAAGCGGCGGCTCGGGTCTCTCGCAAGCGCACTGGAGAGGAAGGCTGACTGCTTCGCTGGCTCCGAACAATCCCGAGCTACTTGGATCCTTTAAATAATGACCGCAGCGGCTGAGCTGAGGCTGGCCGGTGGCACGGCTTAGAACCTTGGCCGGCGCAATATGTGACCTCTTGGCCCGGGGACTGCCAGAAGGGGGGCAACTGGAGACCGGTCAGACCACGTAGGAGTCCGATTGGTCAGGACACCCATCCTTGATCAATTATTCTGCTTCCAGAACCGGGGAGGAGCAACTTCTGGAGTACCCGGCTGGAGCCGTCGCGGACACCTCTTGGGATCGAATGGGTCCCACCCGGTGTCGGGCATGGGAGTTACGGTGCTGTGTGGGAGGTGTCTGGGTGGGGCAATGCTTGATCCCCGACGCAAGCGTTCCTTGAGGGGAAAATACACCCCACCCGTGAGCCCAGTGCCTTCCTCGCCAATGGGTGGAGCAGTGGCCTGCCTTCACCTCCAGGCGGGGCTCGGCCCCGACACTGCTTCCCACCCTGCGTGCAAGACAGACGGGGCGGAGTCGAGGTGGAGCAGTGTGACCACACGCCGCGCCGTGCAACAGCAGATGGGTGAGTGATGGGTGTCGCCCGAGGAGCCAGCCTGGGGGCAATGGCGAGGCGGACAGTGATCAGCCAGCATGGGCCGTTGGAGCCACGGGAGACCTCCGCCTGAAACTGAGGAAGCGTAAGCACCCTGAAAACCCTCTTGAGACAAGACCTGCGCTGAGATCAAACCACATGCAGGGGATGCCTGCCAGAGGGGCAGGGTTTCCACAAACCCACCACCACCCATACAGGCTGGAGTGCCTCTGATGCCACCTCCCCACCTTGGAAACCTTGGTCCCTTTGGCTCCTGACATCCGTGGCAGCCAGAAGATTCATTGCTAGAGGCTCTTTGCTTGGGAGCAGAGGGGCCGGGCTGTCAACAATCAGAGGAAGTGCAGGTGGGATCGCGATACATGTGCTTTCCTAGAAGGCAGAATGTAAGGAGCAGGTGCCTCACCAAGCTCTTCTGGACCCAGACCCGCCCAGCCATAGCTTTCGAACCAGGAGACCAGCTTCCCTGTCCCAGACGGCTATGAAAGCCCAAGGGCTCAGGATCTCCAGCACCCTGACCAATCTCATGCTGATCAAGGTTTGGAGGGAAACCATCCGACCCGACCTCCAGGAGTTTCTCCGGATGGACTGGGTATTCTTCTGGGTGGGAAGACATTGAGCCAGACTAAAGCCCCTAGGCTTCTCCAGAAACACAGTGGAGCAGAGCAAGAGGGAGGTCAGAGCAGGAGGCCAGAACCCAGGCAGGATCGACAATGCCGCCCAGCCTCCTGTGACCATCCTGGGAGAAGTGCCCAAAGGGTGAGCTGGGCAGGAGGCTGATGTTTGGCAGACCACCTGAGCCTTTCCCATCCCAGCTGCGACTTCTTCTCCCTCCCTGTGTGAGCTCTGGCTATGTTGTCAATGAGGGCACAGGCGGAGATGAACCCTCTTGAAGTTTTCTGGGCGGCACCCTCCCTCTTGGGTGGACGGGGGAGACCCTCTGAGGCCTTTGTCCTTGGCTGCGGTGTGGGTCGTCTTCATCCCGCAACAAGGGGGGGCTACTCCCGGGATGGAGTGGATGAACAGAACAGGCGGCGTCTCCCGACACAGGTGCCCGTTGCCCGCCTTCCTGGCAAACTGGAACCGCGAGGAAAGCGACTGCCAATGAGACCACCACAGACTAGAGCAGGGAACCAGGGAGGCTGACCAGGAATGGGTGGAGTCTTGAGAAACACACTCAGGCATGGAACGGCTGATCCCAACAAACACCCATATGCCATGAGGACAGGACAGAGATAGTAACAGGCTGAGAGAGGAAACAGCTGAGAGAAGGAGAGGGAGTGAGAAATCAGAGAGACAAAGGGAGGTGGGAACAAGCCAGTAAAACACACACACACACACACACCTGCTGCCTTTTACAGCCACACCCAGTGCACCTGAGAGACCCTGGGCAATCGGGTTAACACTGGGCATTGACTGCTGGGTTCTCTCGGGCCTTCTGAGAACCACAGGTGGGAGGAGGCATTACCCAGACGCATGGGCAGACCAGGTCCTCGACATCCTGGGGGCACCACTTTTTGGGGGAGACTCACGGGCTCTCACCGTCCAGCCTTGCGCCCTGAGCGAGCCTGGGTCCAGCTGCCACCAAGACCATCCCAGGTCACAGGGTTTTTTCCTCCTTAGGCTTCTTCCTTCCTGCTGGGACCTCCAGCGAGGTCCGGACCTCCGGACACCATCCCTGTTAGCAGCCCTGGCAGGGACTCCAGTCTCAGCCCGACTCGAGGCCGCGATGCGCTGGGGCTCTAGTTCGGCAGTGAGTCTCAGGGACCCTGCCCGGCCAGCGGGCGGTCACTGTGGTAAGAAGCGGCGTCTGAGGTCTCAGCGCAAAGCGCAAAGGAGAGCTGACTTCACTTGGCTGTCTCCAGAGTCGGCTGCGGACCCTTTAAATAATGGCAGCCACCCAGCGTCAAGGCTAGAGAGGAAAGGGGTGGCGGTGGCGGCACTTGGGGAGAAATGAAGCGGGGAGCAGCCGATCTTTGGCCGGAATGCCAAGAGGGCCTGCTGGGAGCAAGGTCCAGGACCCGTGAGAGTCAGTTTCAGGACCTTTCTGATCGGTCTTCTGCTTCGGTTCCCGGTGGAGGAGCAGCTTCCGGGTACCGGCTGGAGCTATCTGAGACTAATCTTGGATCATGATGGATTACCAGATGATGGGCATGGGGAGGTTTACACAGTGACATGTGGCGGGGAAGTGTCTGGCAGGCGCGGAGACTATCCCCAGGGCATAGGCATCTGCGTCGGGCAACATGCATGACCCGCCCCTCCCTCCTTCCTGGCTTGAACAGTGCCTGCATTCACCTCCACGGCACGGGGGCTCACGGCACCCCGACACTGCTTCAGCGACCGTTCTGAGACAGTTGAGCGGATCGAGGTGGGGCAGTGTGACCACTACGTGGCACCGATCCACCAACAACAGGCAGGTGGCCGGATTGGGGGGGTTATGGCGGGGCAGTTGGTGATGTCAGGCGTGTGCCAGAACCCGCGGAGACCCTCTGCTGCCACAAAGCTGAGGAAAAGCCAAGCACACCCTGAAAACCTGCAACACTTACAGGTCCTGTGCCAGAATCCAAGCCACATGCAGGGATGCCTGCAAGTGGGGCCGAGGAGCTTCCACAAAGAGGTAATGCCCCACACCCACACACCGACACCGGCCTAGGTACTGGCTCACCTCCCATGCGCAGCAACAACCGGTCCTTTGGCTCCCTGACATCCGTGGCAGCCAGAAGATTCATTGCTAGAGGCTCTTTGCCCAGGAGCAGAGAACCGGCTGGCCCTCAACAAGGTGAGAGGAGATTAAGTGGGATCGCGACACGCCTTTCTAGAGAACAAATGTCAGAAGCGATTGGTTGCCTCGGCGGCTCTTCCTGGACCGTGCCAGCCATAACTCGAACCAGGAGACCCGAAAGAAGCTTCCTGTCCCAGGCAGGCTATGCAGAGCCAGGCTCAGGATCTCCGCGCCTGCCAATCCTCATGCTGAGATCCAAGGGTTTGGAGGGAAATAATCACGACCCCGACTTCGGGAAGTTTCTCCCGGATGGGCCGGGGAGATTAGCCTCTGTGTGGAAGACATTGAGCCAGACTGAAGCCCCTAGGCTTCTCAGGCTCTGACAGGCAGAGCAGGAAGAGGAGGGACAGAGCAGAGGCCAGAGCCCAGGCAGGATGGCGGCAATGCCCGACGTGACCATCCAGGGGCTGAGGGCTGAGAATGAGCAGGGAAGGGCGGCGTTTGAAGACCAGGCTCGGCTTTCCCCATCCGGCCCGTAGGCCCTTCTCCCTCCTGTGTCCGGGCTCTGGCTGGATTTTGTCCAGTGAGGGGCTGGAGTGAGGAGGGTGAGAACCCTCTTCTTGAGTTCTCTGGGCACCCTCCCTGCTTGGTGGACAGTGAGCCCCTCTGAGGCCTTTGTCCTTGGCTGGGGTCATTGGGGTCTTCATCCTGGCAAAGGCTGCTCGGGATGGGGTGGATGAACAGAACAGTATGACATGAGATCTGCCATGCCTTCACCAAGCCAGGCTGGAACCATGAGGCTTGAGCTATGGCCGGACATGCAGACCAGACAGGACCAGGGGCTGACCACAAGGCGGGCAGTCTTGATTCCTCGGCATGGATCAGCTGTCCCCGGCAAGAGCTCACCTTAGCCTGAACTGGGACAGGATAGTAACAGAGGAAAGCGGCATTAAAGACCAGAGGAGACAGTGAGAAATCAGAGAGAGAGACAGTAAGTGGGCGCAAACAAAAACCACCCACTGGACACACGCCTGCATACACGCAGGGAAATGCACACAGAGATACAGGCAGCAGGTTAACACCACCGGGCAGCCCAGCAGAGGGTTACCGGCGTTCTGTAACTCTCCGCGACCCCGACCGCAGATTGGAGAGCAGTAATGAACAACATAGACGAACTCAGATCCTCGACATCAAAGAGCACCACTTTTGGGGACTAGCAGACTCACCGTCCAGCTGCGTCTGAGCCTGGGATCCCCGCTGCCTCAGCGGCCATCCGTCTGAGGTTTTTCCTCCTGAGGCTTCTTCCTTCTGCAGGAACCTCCGGGAGTCCGGGCCTCGGACACCATCCCTGTGCGCCCTGGCGAGGACTGGTCTCCACAGCCACACGAATCCGAGGCCGCGATCGCTGGGGTTCCCTGGTTGGTCTCAGGGGACCAACCCGGGCAGCGAGGCGTTTTCTTGACTAATGACTCGGGTCTGTATGGCGCACTGGAGAAGACTGACTTCGCCGTTGGCCCAGGAGAATCAGGCTGCAGACCCTTTAAATAATCCCGACCCGCCTTGACAGGCTGGGGAGGCTGGGGCGGCGTGCGGCTTTGGGGCTATGATAAGCGGGCGCAACCCGATCTGTGCTTGAGGCCAGATACCAGAGGGGTCCTGCACTGGAGACAGGAGGTCAGACCATTAGGAGTCCGGTGGTCAGGACCTCCATGATCGGTCTTCTGCTTCGGTTCCAGGGGGAGGAGCAGATTCTGAGGGGTGCCGGCTGGGCAGGTCTGGGATCCTCCTGGGATCCAGTGATGGATCCCACCGGGTGATGAACATGGGGTTCACGGTGCCGTGTGGTGAGTGTCTCCTGGAGCCTGGAGCGATCCCAGGGCGACCTCGGCGATGCCGTGGTGAGCACTGACCATTATTCTGCCTCCCCTCTTTCCTGGGTGGAGCAGTGGCCTGCCTTCATCTCCAAAGGCGGGGAGCTCCGGCACCTGACACTGCTTCCCACCACACGTGCAGAGACAGAAGGCGGGAGTCTGAGGGGTGGAGCCAGTGTGACCCTGCAATGTACCCGATCCCAACAGATTGAGTGGTGTGTGAGGACGCAGAGTGTCAGATGGACAGTGATGTCCAACCCGTGCACCATTAGACCTGGAGACCCTCCATACAAAGCGGAGGAAAAAATATGCCTGAAAACCTGCGAGACAGGACCTGCACGAATCAAGCCACATGCAGGGATGCCTGCCAGAGGGGCAGGGTTTTCCCTGAAACTTCGATCCCAGCACCCAGCCCATACGACTGCTGGGTACTGATCACCTCCCCAGCACCCAGGAAAACCCGGTCCCTTTGGCACCCTTACATACGTGGCAGACAGAAGATTCATTGCTAGAAGGCTCTTTGCCCAGGAGCAGAGGAACCGGCTGGCCCTCAACAATCAGAGTGGAAGTGCAGGTGGGATGCGACACCGCCTTTCCTAGAATGCAAATGTCAGGAACGGTCGGTTTGCATCGTGCTCTTCCTGGACCGACCATGCAGCCATCACTCGAGCGACGGAGACCCGAAAAGCTTCCCTGTCCCAGATGGCTACGCAAGCCCAGAGCTCCAGGATCTCGCATCTGCCCAATCATGCTGATCAAGGTTTGGAGGGGAGGGGAAACAATCCGCGTCCCGACCTCCAGGAAGTTTCTCCCGGATGGATTGGGAATTCTTTTTGGGGGAAGACATTGAGCCAGACGAAGAAGCCCCTAAGCTTCTCAGAAACACGGCAGGCAGAGCAAGAGGGAGGACCGAGCAGAGGCCAGAGCCCAGGCAGGATTGGCTGACAGTGCAGCTGGCCACCAGCAGGTCATCGAGGGAGGAGGTACCCAAGGGTGAGCTGGGCAGGAAGGCCAGCGTTTGAGCCACACAGGCGCTTTCCCCATCCAGCCACCGGCTTCCTTCTCCCTCCCTGTGTGAGCTCTGGCTAGATTTGTCAATGAGGGCACAGGGCGAGGGGAGTGAGAACCCTCTTCTTGAAGTTCTCTGGGCACCCTCCTGCGGGTGGACAGTGAGCCCCTCTGAGGCCTTTGTCCTTGGCTGGGTGTGGGTCGTCTTCATCCTGGCAAAGAGGCTGCTCAGGATGGGGAGTGGATGAACAGAACAGGCTCCGGGCAGTGAATGCCTTGGGAATTCCACCAACCAAAGCCCCTAGACTGACCCGGGCTTGACTATGGGGTGTCAAGCGACCCCAGAAGACGAGACCAGGGAGGAGGCTGACCACAAGAAGGCGGTCACGAGGAGGAGCCACTCCCTCCATGAGGAGCAACTAATCCCAACAAACATGCCTGAGACAGGACAGGAATGGTAACAAGCGACCAGGAAGAGGTGGAAGGAGGAGGGAGGTGAAGCAGAGGAGGCAGTAAGTGGGCAGCATGAAACACCTGAAACAGACACACACACTGACACACCTGTGCCACCTGCAGCACACACCGAAACACACACAGAGATACAGGCAACAGGGTAACACCCACACCCAGGAAGCCCCCGAAGCTCCCGGGTTCTGCTCTCCGGGTCTGACCTGGGTGGGAGGAGCAGCCCATGAACCTGGAGCAGACCAGGTCCTCTGACATCAGAAGGGGCACCACTTTTGGGGGGAGACTCACGGGCACACCGTCCGCACACACCTCAGGCTGGGATCCCGCGCTGCCTCCCCGGCGGTGTGTCTGAGGTTTCTTCCTAGTGAGGCTTCCTCCTTCTGCTGGACCCTCCGGGAATCCGGGCCTCCGGACACCATCCTGTTAACGCCCTGGCAATGACTTGTCTCAGCCCCAACTCCGAGGCACTGTGCACAGGGGTTCCCTGGATTCGGCTGTCTCAGGGACCCACCCGGTGCTTGACGGTGGTCACTGTGACCCTGGCGGCCTTCAGACCCCTGCACATCTTTGAACTGGTGGCCTTGACTCATGTGGCTCCAGAGAGAGTCAGACTCTTGGTGCTGAAGAAATGGCGGCAGCTTGCTTGGAAGCAGGCACAGAGAGTGGGCTGCTGAGTGGCGGCGTTTAAGAGACATAAAAGCCCGGTGCAACCAAGGCGTCGGTGGGAGGCAGGCTATGAAGGGGTTCTGCAGGGGCAAGAATTCAGACCATGGGAATCGGTTGTCAGACCTTTTGATCCGGTCTTCTGCTTCGGTTCCCGGTGGAGGAGCAGCTTCGGGGTACCGGCTGGGCTGTACGGACTACTCTTCGGATCCGTTGATGGATCCCATCAGGTGATCGGGCATGGGGTTACAGTGACGTGTGGCGGGAAGAAGGGTCGCTGGGGCATGAGCGATCCCCAGGGAGCCTGGGCGTGCCGTCGGTATAAAATGCACCCGACCAGACCCACTGCCTCCCTCCTTCCTGGCTGGAGCAATGGCCTGCCTTCACCTCCAAGGCGCAAGGGCTCCGGCACCCTGACACTGCCTCCCTCTGACAGGTGCAAAGACAGACAGGGCCGAGGTGGAGCCAGTGTGACGACCACGTAGCACCCACATCCACCAACAGCAGACAGAGAGAGCGGGTGTCTTCGAGGCCCCAGGGGGCTATGGCGAGATGGACAGTGATGTCCAGGCGTGTGCCAGACCTCATACAAAGCTGAGGAAAAGCCAAGCACACCTGAAAACCTGCGACGCAGGTCCTGTGCCCGAATCCAAGCCACATGCAGGGATGCCAGCAAGAGGGGCCGAGGGGCTTCCACAATCTATGCCCGACACCCACACCGACACCGGCTAGGTACCGCTGACGCCACCTCCCCCGCACCCAGCAACACCCAGTCCCTTTGGCTCCCTGACATCCGTGGCAGCCAGAAGATTCATTGTTAGAAGGCTCTTTGCCCAGGAGCAGAGGAACCGGCTGACCCTCAACAATCAGAGAGGAAGTGCAGTTTTGATGAGACACCCCCTTTCCTATAAGGCAAATGTCAGGAACGGTCGGGTTGCATCGCGCTCTTCCTGGACAGAACACGCAGCCCTCACTTGGGCCGGAGACCAGCTCCCCTGCAGGCTATGGAGCCCAGAGCTCAGGATCTCCGCCTGCCTAATCATGCTGAAAAAGGTTTGGAGAGGGAAACAATCACGACCCGACCTCCAGGAATTTTCTCCTGGATGGACTGGGAAGTCTTCTGGGTGGAAGACATTGAGCCAGACCAAGAAACCTCTAGGCTTCTCAGAAACAGGGCAGGCAGTGCAAGAGAGAGGACAGAGCAGATGCCAGAGCCCAGGCAGGATTGGCGGCAATGCCGCCAACCTCTCTCCATGACCATCCGGGGAGGAAGTGCCCCAAGGGTGAGCTGGGCAGGAAGGCCAGCGTTTGAGCCACACAGATGCTTTCCCCATCCATACGTGACTTCCTTCTCCCTCCCTGTGTCCAGCTCTGGCTAGATTTGTCAATGAGGGCACAGGGCTAGAGGAGTGAGAACCCTCTTTTTGAAGTTCTCTGGGCACCCTCTTTCGGGTGGGGATTGAGATCCTCTGAGGCCTTTGTCCTTGGCTGGGGTGTGGGCGTCTTCATCCTGGCAAAGAGGCTGCTCAGGATTGGTAGGGGATGAACAGCCCTGCGGCTCCGGCCTTCCCTTGAATCCGTTATACCAGCCAAACTGAACCGCTCAGGAAAAGCGACTATCAGACCACCGCGATTGAGCAGAGACCAGGGGAGAAGCTGACCACAAGAAAGGCGACGTGCTAGAAACCACCCTCCGGCGCAATGGGCACCTGTGTCCCAGCAAAATCTCTTGCCTGCCTGAGACAGTCAGAGATAGTAGCTGGGAAGCTGACGGAAAGGAAGTTGAGAAGTGGGAGAGAGTAAGAAAGGTAGAGAGGGCAGTAAGTGGGCACCCAAGCACACAAACACACACACACTGACACCGCACACCTGCATGGAGCACTGAAACCTTGCACGAGAGATTCAGGCAACAGGTTAACACCCACCCCAGGAAGCCCTGAAGCTGCGGGATCTGCTCTCCGCGACTACGACCCACCGGTGGGAAAGCAGTCCACTTGCACACAGGCAGACCCGTCCTCGACATCACAAGGGCAGCAGTTTTGTAGAGACTCACGGGCACACCGTCCACACACGCCTGAGGCTGGGATCCCACGCTGCCTCAGCGGCGATGCATCTGAGTTTTCTTCCTCCTGAGGCTTCTTCCTTCTGCTGGACCCTCCGCGAATCCGGTCCTCCCGACACCATACACTAGCATGTAGCCAGGACTGTTCTCATCCCGACTCGAGCCGCGATCGCTGGGGATTCCCTAGTTTGACCAGTCTCAGGGAGCCACCAGACAGCGGCATTCGGTCCACCGTGACTGGCGTGGCTTTCGAGACTCATGCCCTTATCTTGCCCACTGGAGAACCCGACTACATGGCTGGAGGATGCAGGCTACAGGCTAAGAGAAATAGCAGTGTAGCCTTGACAGGCTGGGGGGGGGGAGCAGGTGGTTTTGATTCTTGGGGCCTTGAGAGCGCGGCAGAGCTTGTGAGGAGGAAGCCGACTGCAGAGAACCTACAGGAGAGAGCCAAGTCAGATCCGTGGGAGTCTGGTGTTCAGGACCTCCTTGATCGGTCTTCTGATTCGGTTCCCGGTAGAGGAGCAGCTTCGGGGTGCCGGCTGGGCTGTGCGGACTCCTCTTCGGATCCGATGATGGATCCCACCGGGTGATCAGGCATGGGGTTACAGTGCCGTGTGGCGGGGAAGGGTCTCGCTGGGGCACGGAACGATCCCCAGGGCCACAAGGCGTGCCGTCGGCGGAAAAAATGCACTGACCCGTGAGCCCAATGCCTCCCTCATTCCTCGGTGGAGCAGTGGCCTGCCTTCACCTCCAAGGCGCGGGGGCTCCGGCACCCTGACACTGCTTCCCACCACACGTGCAGAGACAGACAGGCGGGAGTCCGAGGTGGAGACAGTGTGACCACACGTGGCACCAACGTCCCCCAACAGCAGACGGAGTGAGCGGGTGACTTCGGGGCCGCAGGGGGCTATGGCGAGACAGACAGTGATGTCCAGCTGTGCGCCCGGGGGCCACGGGAGACGTCCAAAACAAAGTTGAGAAAAAGCCAAGCGCACCTGAAAACCTGCGACACACGGACTGCACCCGAATCCAAGCCACACGCAGGGAGGCCTGCAAGAGGGGACGAGGGGTTTCCACAAAGTATGCCCCACACCCACCCTGCCACCGGCTGGGTACCGCTGACGCCACCTCCCCTGCACCGAGCAAAACCCGGTCCATTTGGCACCCTGACATCCGTGGCAGCCAGAAGATTCATTGCTAGAAGCCTCTTTGCCAAGGAGCAGAGGAACCGGCTGGCCCTCAACAATCAGGGAGGAAGTGCAGATTTGATGAGACACCGCCTTTCCTAGAAGGCAAATATCAGGAAATGTCTTGTTGCCTCGCGCTCTTCCTGGACAGGTAAGCCATCACTTGGGTCACGGAGGAACCCAGGCTTCTAATCCCAGGCAGGTTATGGAAGCCCAGAGCTCAGGATCTCCGCACCTGCCCAATCATGCTGAAAAGGTTTGGAGAGGGAAACAATCACGTGTGATCACTCCAGGAGGCTGTCCTGGATGGACTGGGAAGTCTTCTGGGTGGAAGACATTGAGCCAGACTAGAAGCCCCTAGCCTTCTCAGAAACAGGGCAGGCAGAGCAAGAGGGAGGACAGAGCAGAGGCCAGATCCCAGGAAGGATTGGCGTGAAATGCCTCAGCACTACAACCGCTATCAGGGAGGGCTGAAAGGATGAGCCAGACAGGAAGAATGACGTTCCACCTGAACTTTCCCATCCAGCCGCCCGGCTTCAGTGTCTCCTGTGTGGAGCTCTGGCTAGATTTGTCAATGAGGGCACAGGCGAGGAGGATGAACCCTCTTCTTGAATTTCTCTGGGCACCCTCCTGCGGGTGGACAGTGAGCCATCTGAGGCAGGCTCTTGGTGTGAAGTGGGTCTTCATCCTGGCAAGATGCTGCTCAGGATGGGATAGAGCAGCACTGTGAGGCTCCGACGCAGGTCTGTGCCCAAGCCTTCACCAGCCAAACCCGGACCACCAGACTTGACTATAGTGACCACGACCAGAGACTCGGGGAGGACTGACCACAGAAGGCGGCAGTCTTTGAGACCATACCTCAGGCATAAAGGGCACCTGTGTCCCCATCAGAAACCATACTTGCCATGAGACGGTCAGAGATAGTAACAGAGGAAGCGGCCAGGAAGCGAGCAGGGAGAGAGTGAGAAATCAGAGAGAGACGTAAGTGGGCACCCAAACACCTGAAACACCTACCTGAGACCACCACGCTGCCTTACCTGCACACACACCAGCAGAGATATAGGTAGCAGGTTAAACCCAACCCAGGAAGCCCCTGAAGCTGCGGGTTCTGCTCTCAGCGACCTCCCCGACGCACGGTGGGAGAGCAGCCCGCAGACTACCTGAGCAGACTAGTCCTGACATTCCTGGGCACCACTTTTGGGGAGACTCACGGGCACACCGTCCGCGCACGCCTCAGGCTGGGATCCCGCGCTGCATCCCCGGCGATGCGTCTGAGGTTTCTTCCTCCTGAAGATTCTTCCTTCTGCTGGACCCTCCACGAATCCGGTCCTCCGGACACCATCCTGTTAACGCCATGGCCAGGACTGTTCTCATCCCTGACTCCAGGCATGGTCCTTTTAAGGGGATCCCTAGTTCTACCAGTCTCAGGGACCCACCCAGACCTTGGCCGGTGGTCACTGTGACACTTGATGCTTTCGGGCCTTGCGCATGCTCTGGAGAGGCCGACTCACCGCTGGTTCCGGACAGTCAGGCTGTGGACCCTTTAAGAAATGGCAGTGACCACGCCCGGCTGTGGAAAACAGGCGGCAGTGAAAGCTGTGGAGCCTTGAGCAACCAATCGGAGGCGGGGACTGCCAGAGGAGCCCTCTGGGACTCTAAGGATCCGGACCATGAAGTCCAGGTGGTCAGGACATACTGATCGGTCTTCTGTTTGGTTCCGGTGGAGGAACAACCAGGGCCATGACAACTGGGCTGGACCTACTCCTTGGATCGATCATGAATCCCACAGTGATCGGGCATGGGGTTACAGTGACGTGTGGCGGGAAGGGTCTCGCTGGGGCAGGGAATGATCCCCTGGGCCGCAAGGCGTGCAGTCCATGGAAAATGCACTGACCCGTGAAGCCACTGTCTCCCTCTTTCCTGGGTGGAGCAGTGGCCTGCCTTCCCTCAGGTCTTGGGGCTCCGACACCCAGAACTGGCACCCACGCCCTGCGGTGCAAGGGCAGACAGGGGTCCAGTTCGACCATTGTGACCACACGTGGCACCCACCTCCCCCAACAGCACATGGAGTGAGCGGGTGTCTTCGAGGCCACAGGGGGCGATGGCGAGATGGAAAGTGATGTCCAGAAGTGTGCCCGGGGGCCATGGGAGACCTCCGACAAAAAGCTGAGGAAAACGCAAGCACCTGAAAACCTGGGAGACAGGGCCAGCGCCCGAATCCAAGCCACATGCAGGGATGCCTGCCAGAGGGGCAGAGGGGTTTCCACACACTACGCCCCACTCCCCCCATACTCCGACTATGTGCCTGCAGCCACATCCAGCACCAGCCTCCAGGTCCCGATGACCTCAGGCATCCGTGGCTGCCAGAAGATTCATTGCTAGAAGGCTCTTTGCCCAGGAGCAGAGGAACCACCTGGCCCTCAACAATCAGCGAGGAAGTGCAGGTTTGATGTGACACGCATTCCCTAGAAGACAAATTTCAGGAACGCTCGGGTTTGCCTCACACTCTTCCTGAACCGACCACGCAGCCATCACTTGGTCCACGGAAACCCGGAAAGCTTCCCTGTCCCAGATGGCTATGGAAGCCCAGAGCTCCAGGTTCGCCACAACTGCCCAATCATGCTGAAAAAGATTTGGAGAGGGAAACAATCACGACCCCGACCTCCAGGAAGTTTCTCCTGCGTGGTCTGGGAAGTCTTCAGGGTGGAAGCAATTGAGCCAGACTAAGAAGCCCCTAGGATTCTCAGAAACAGGGCAGGCAGAGCAAGAGGGAGGGACAGAGCAGAGGCCAGAGCCCAGGCAGGATTGGCTGACAATGCCATGGCTTCTACGACTTCAGGAGAGGATGCCCCAGGGAGAGCTGGACAGGAATGCCAGCGTTTGAGCCACTGAGACGATTTTCCCCGGTGGCAGCTGAGGCTGCCTCCAAGTATGTCCGAGGCTCTGAGCTGGGTGTCAGTAGGTGCACAGGGCGAGATGAGTGAGAACCCTCTTCTTGCAGTTCTCTGGGCACCCTCCTGCGGGTGGATAGTGAGCCCCTCTGAGGCCCTTGTCCTTGGCTGGGGTGTGGTGGAGTCATTCGTGATGGCAAAGAGAGGCTGCTCAGGATGAGGTGGATGAACCTGGCAGCTGGCTCCGGCGTGTGAATGCCGGGTGCCGCGCCTTCACAGGCAAGCTGGAACCACCCGGGGAAGCGACTGCCAGTGGGCCACAACCAGGGGGGGCAGAGACCGAGGGAGGGAGCTGACCACAAAAAAAGGAGACAGCGATCACGGCTCCTCTAACAAGGGAGCTAGTAATCCCAATGACAAGCATGGTTTCGAATGGGACAGGATAGTAACAGAGGAGCGTGAGGAAGGAGCCAGAGGGGAGAGAGTGAGAAATCAGAGAGAGAGAGATGTAAGTGGACGCAAGGCACACAAACCACCTCAGACCTGCATACACACCAGCACCTGCATACACACCAGAATGCACACAGAGATACAGGCAGAGATTAACACCCACCCCAGACAGCCCAGAAGCTGCGGGTTCTGCTCTCAGCGACCCCTGATTGCAGTTGGGCAGCCACCAGACCTGTAGACAGACCAGATCCACTGCATCCTGGGCTGACACTTTTTCGGGCTCAGGAATCACCAGATCCACGCCCTGAGCCTGGGATCAGCTGCTCAGCGACCCACCCTCTGTCTGAGGTTTTTCTTCCTGAGGCTTCTTCCTTATGCTGGAACCTCCACGACTCCGGGCCTCCGGACACCATCCTGTTAACGCCCTGGCGAGG
The DNA here is from genome assembly GCA_023748175.1 of Hoolock leuconedys. Lineage (NCBI taxonomy): Eukaryota > Metazoa > Chordata > Mammalia > Primates > Hylobatidae > Hoolock > Hoolock leuconedys. The sequence continues at coordinate 20,492 of JAKGGE010000482.1, forward strand.
ACTGGTCTCAGCCCGACTTGAGGCCGCGGTCATGGGGCTCCCCAAGGCGCATTATCAGGGGCCCATCCCTGGGCAGCGGGCCGGTCACAGCTGACAAAGCTGACTCGGGTCTCGCAGAGCGTCATGGAGGCTGCCTGCCTGGCTGGGAGAGAGTGAGGCTGGGACACTTTAAATGTCAGCGACCCGCCTTGACAGGCCTGGAGGCAGGGGTAGCGCTGGCGGGAAATGGGGCCATGGTGGGCCAACCCGATGGCGGAGGTGGAATACCAGAGGGGCCTGCTGGAGGAGCCAGGTCGAACCAGGATTCGGTGGTCAGGACCTCCTTGATGGGTCTTCTGCTTGGTTCTCGAGGGAGGAGCAGCTATGGGGTGCCGGCTGGGCCGGGCGGACTCCTCCTCGGATCCGTTGATGGATACCACCGGGTGATCGGAGATGGGGTTACGGTGCCTTGTGGCAGGAGAGATGTCTCGCTAAGAACGGAGCGATCCCCATGGCCTTGAGGCGTGCCGTGGGTGGAAAATGCCCTGACCCGTGAGCCCACTGCCGCCCTCCTTCCTGGGTGGAGCAGTGGCCTGCCTTCACCTCCAAGCTGCAGGGGCTCAGGCTGCCTTGACACTGCTTCCCACCACCGTGCAAAGAGATAGACAGGCGGGAGTCCGAGGTGGAGCCAGTGTGACCATACGTGGCACCCACGTCCCCAAAGAGAAGATGGGTGGCGGATGGTCCTCGAGGCCGCGGGGGGCAGGTGGCCAGGATGGACAGTGATGTCCAGCAGATAGCCCACGTGGGCCTGGGGAGACCTCCTGCAAAGCAGGAGCAAAAGCCATGCGCACCGGAAAACCTGCGAGACAGGACCTGCGCCGAATCCAAGCCACATGCAGGGATGCCTGCCAGAGGGGCCAAGGGGTTTCCACAAACTACGCCCCACAACCACCCCGCCACCGTCTGGGTACCCCTGACGTCACCTCCCCCGCACCCAGGAAAACCCGGTCCCTTTGACTCCCTGACATCCGTGGCAGCCAGAAGATTCATTGCTAGAAGGCTCTTTGCCCAGGAGCAGAGGAACCGGCTGGCCCTCAACAATCAGAGAGGAAGTGCAGGTGAGATGTGACACATGCTTTCCCTTCAAGGCAAATGTCAGGAACGGTCGGGTTGCCTAGCGTCTTCCTGTACCGACCAGCATCCAGCAACTCGGTCCATGAGACCGAGCTTCCTGTCTGCAGTGACTATGCATTGGATTCCAGGATCCCAGCACTGCCGATGTGCTGGTCGTTTGGAGGGCAACAATCACGACCCCGACCTCCAGGAAGTTTCTCCAGGATGGACTGGGAATTCGTCTGGGTGGAAGACATTGAGCCAGACTAAGGCTAAGGCTACTCCAGGGCTCCACCGAGCAGGCAGAGCAAGAGGAGGACAGAGCAGAGGCCAGAGCCCAGGCAGGATAAACAGCAATGCCGAAAGCACCACCACGGCCATCCGGGAAGAAGTGCCCAAAGGGTGAGCTGGGCAGGAAGGCCAGCGTTTGAGCCACACAGACGCTTTCCCCATCCAGCCTTGACTTCCTTCTCCCTCCTGTGTCGAGCTCTGGCTAGATTTGTCAATGAGGGCACAGGGCGAGAGGAGTGAGAACCCTCTTCTTGAAGTTCTCTGGGCACCCTCCTGCGGGTGGACAGTGAGCCCCTCTGAGGCCTTTGTCCTTGGCTGGGGTGTGGGGCGTCTTCATCCTGGCAAAGAGGCTGCTCAGGATGGGGAGTGGATGAACAGAACAGCGGCTCCGACGCAGATGCAGATTGCCAACTAGGCGCTGGAACCGTCCTTCTCAGGCCTTACAGATGAGACAGACCAGGGAGGGCCCAGGCGATCTTGAGACCACCCTCCGGTAAGGGCGGCTGTGTCCCAGCAAACCACTGCCCCTTGAGACAGACTGGGACAGGATAGTGAAACAGGCTGATGAGGGAAGGAGCCAGAGGGAGAGGGAGTCAGGAAATCAGAGGCGTGAGGTGGAGCGCAAGCACACAAACACACACACCTGAGATGCCTTTTTACACAAGCACCCTGCGCCCGCCTGGCCGAAATGCACACAGGAGATACAGGCAGCAGGTTAACACCCACCCCAGGCAGCCCCTGAAGCTGCCGGGTTCTGCTCTCCAGCGACTACGACCCACGGGTGGGAGAGCAGCCACCAGACGCACTCAGGCAGACCAGGTCCTCGACATCACAAGGGCACCACTTTGGGGAGACTCACGGGCTCACACCAGATCAGCATACGCCTGAGCCTGGGATTCCGCGCTGCCTCAACGGCCATCCGTCTGAGGTTTTTCCTCCTGAGGCTTCTTCCTTCTGCTGGAACCTTGGCGATTCTGGGCCTCCGGACACCATCCTGTTAACGCCCTGGTGAGGACTGGTCTCAGCCCCGACTCCGAGGCCGCGATCCTTTTAGGCACCCTAGTTGACAGTGAGTCTCAGGGACCCACCCCCAGACAACGGAGGCGGTCACTGTGACCCAAGTGGCGGCTCGGGTCTCGCGCAAGTGCACTGGAGAGGCTGACTAGCCCATGGCCCGAGAGGAGGAGATCAGACTCTGGGACCCTTTAAATAATCTGACCACCTGTGACAGACTGGGAGCGGTGAAAAGCGGCTTTGGGGCCTGGCTTGTGCCTGTGTGATATGTGGCGGAGGGCTTATTGTGGCGGAATGCCAGAGGGGCCCTGCTGGAGACCCAGGGTCAGACCAGTGATGAGTCGGTGGTCAGGATCTCCTTATCGGTCTTCTGCTTGGTTCCGGGGGGAGGAGCAGCTCTGGGGGAAGGGGTTACCCGGCGTCTGGGACTCTCGGATCGATGATGGATCCACGGTGTCGGGCATGGGGTTCTGATTGCCGTGTGGCGGGGGAAGTCTCAGCTGGGGCACAAGTGATCCCAAGGGACAGCGAGGCATGCAGTCTTGTGAAATGCACTGACCCGTGAGCCCACTGCCTCCCTCCTTCCTGGGTGGAGCTGTGGCCTGCATTCAACTCCAAGGCGCGGGGGCTCCGGCACCCCGACACTGCTTCCACACCACACACACGTGCTGAGACAGACAGAGTGGCGAGGTCCGGGGTGGAGCCAGTGTGACAACACACGTGGCACCTCGGTCAACAGCAGATGGAGAGCAGGTGTCTTCCAGGCCCTGAGAGGCGATGGCCGAGATGGACAGTGATGTCAACCACCGTCGCCCGTGGAGCCACAGAGGGTATACAAAGCTAAGGAAAGCCAAGCGCACCTGAAAACCTGTGAGAAAGGGCGTCATGAATCAAACCTCATACAGGGATGCCTGCCAGAGGGCAGGGTTTCCACAAACTAGGCCCCACCACCACCCGCCACGGCTGGGTGCCTCACCTCCCCGCACGCCCAGGAAACCCGGTCCCTTTGGCTCCCTGACATCCGTGGCAGCCAGAAGATTCATTGCTGGGCTCTTTACTTGGGAGGCGGAGGAACCGGCTGGCCCTCAACAATCAGTGAGGAAGTGCAGGTGGGATCACGACACCGCCTTTCCTAGAAGGCAAATGTCAGGAATGGTCCACCACCACAGGGTTGCCTGGCTCTTTTTTTGGACCAGACAGCAGCCATAGCTTCGAGGCCAGCGGAGACCAGCTTCCCTGTCCCAGGCGGCTATGCAAGCCCAGAGCTCAGGATCTCCGCACCTGCCCAATCATGCTGATCAAGTTTTGGAGGAAATAATCTGACCGACCTCCAGGAAGTTTCTCCCGGATGGACTGGGAATTCTTCTGCTTGGAAGACATTGAGCCAGACTAAGAAGACCTAGGCTTCTCAGAAACACGGCAGGTAGAGCAAGAGGGAGGACAGAGCAGAAGACAGAGCACAGGCAGGATTGGTGGCAATGCATGGCACCACCACATGACCATCTGGGAGAAGTGCCCAAAGGGTGGGAAGAGAGAGAGGCTGGGCAGGAAGGCCAGCGTTTGAGCCACAGGAGCTTGCCCCATCCAGCCGCCGGCTTCCTTCTGCCTCCCTGTGTTGAGCTCTGGCTAGATTTGTCAATGAGGGCACAGGGCGAGAGGAGTGAGAACCCTCTTTTTGAAGTTCTCTGGGCACCCTCCTGCGGGTGGACAGTGAGCCCCTCTGAGACCTTTGTCCTTGGCTGGGGTGTGGGTCCCATATCCTGGCAAAGAGGCTGCTCAGGATGGGGAGTGGATGAACAGAAAAGCGGCTCTGGCAGATGACCAGGTGTCCTTCCTGTGAAACTGGAACGCTGAGAGCTGACTGCCATCTGTCCACACGACCCAAGCAGAGACCAGGGAGAGGCTGACCACAAGATGGGGGCGACACGTCAGAGACCACCCTCAAACAGTGGGCAGCTATTGTCCCAACCAGAGCCAGCATGTACAGACAGGACAGAGATACTAACAGAGGCGTCGGAAGAGCCAGAAGGGAGAGTGAGAAATCAGAGAGAGGCGTGGTGGGCACCCAAGCACACAAACACACACACACACACACACACACACACACACACACACACACACACACACACACACACACACACACACACACACACACACACACACACACACACACACACACACACACACACACACACACACACACACACACACACACACACACACACACACACACACACACACACACACACACACACACACACACACACACACACACACACACACACACACACACACACACACACACACACACACACACACACACACACACACACACACACACACACACACACACACACACACACACACACACACACACACACCACCCATGCGCATGACAGAGTGCACAGGAGATACACCACCAGGCAGTGGGTTTGACACCACCCCAGGCAGCCCTGAAGCTGCCGGGTTCTGCTCTCCACGACCCACGGGTGGGAGAGCAGCCCAAGAACTGCCCTCAGTCAGACCAGTCCTCCCCGACATCCCACAAGGAGCACCACTTTTGGGGAGACTCACGGGCTCACGCAGATCCTTGCATGAGCCTGGGATCCCGCTCTGTCTCAACGGCCATCCTTCTGAGGTTTTTCCTCCTGAGGCTTCTTCCTTCTGCTGGAACCTCCGTGAGTCCGGGCCCCCGGACACCATCCTGTTGCGATCCTGGCGGGGACTGGTCTCAACCCATTGCTGGTGGCCACGGTGCAGGTCCCCTAGTTCGGCGAGTCTCTCAGGGACCCACACCCCGAACAGCAGGAGGCGGTCCAGCGTGTTCAGCGGCTCGGGTCTTGCGCGCCGGCCACCCACAGGAAAACTGACTCGGCGCTGGCTATGGAGAGTCCGGACCCCCTTTAAATGTCAGCGACCAAGCGGCCGCGCTGAAGGTGAGAGCGGCCGGTGGCGCTGGGGCCAGGCAAGCGCAATAATGTCTGGTTAAGTGGGCAGGGAGATGCAGAAGGAGCCTGCTGGAGACAGGGTCCAGACCCGTAGGAGTCTGGTGGTCAGGAACCTCCTTGATGAGTGTTATGGTTGGGTCGGGGGGAGGAGCAGCTCTGAGGGGTGCAGCTGGGCAAATGCTTGGGACTCCTCTTGAGGATCGATGATGGATCCTGGAGTGATGAAGACATGGAGTTCTGATTTTCATGTGGCCAGGGAGGAGGAGTGTCTCCTTCCTAGACGGAACTATCCAAAACCCATGAGGCGTGCGTCAGTGAGCATCTTTACTGACCATTGAGCCCACTGCCTAGCATTCCTCGGTTTAGCAGTGACCTGCCTTCCCTCAACATGGCTGACTTTCAAACGCCCGACACCCCAGTTCCACCGGTAGACAGACAGGCCGGGGAGTCAGGGTGGAGCCAGTGTGACCACGTGGCACCCGATCTAACAACAGATGGAGTGAGCGGGTGTCTTGAGGAGCCCATGGGGCGATGGCGAGATGGACAGTGATGTCAGCCGTGGCGTGAGCCACGAGGAGACCTCCGCCACAAAGCGGGAAAGCAAAGCGCACCCTGAAAGAAGCTTCTGAGACAGGACCTGCGCCCGAATCAAGCCTCATGCAGGGATGCCTGCCAGAGGCGGGGTTTCCACAAATACGCCCCTACACACCACCCATCAAGCTGGGTGCCACTACATATCCGCCTGCAGAATCCCGGTCCTTTGGCTCCCTGACATCTGTGGCAGCCAGAAGATTCATTGCTAGAAGGCTCTTTGCCCAGGAGCAGAGGAACCGGCTGGCCCTCAAAATCAGAGAGGAAGTGCAGGTGGGATGGGCACTTGCATGCTTTCCTAGAGGCAAATGTCAGGAAGGTCGGGTTGCCTGGCGTCTTCCTGTGGACCGACCGCACCCGTGGCTAGAACAGCGGAGACCAGAAAAGCTTCCCTGTCCCAGGCGACTATGCAAGCCCTGAGCTCCAGGATCTCGCACCTGCCCAATCATGCTGATCAAGGTTTGGACAGGGGAAACAATCCGCGGGCAGATCTCCAGGAGTTTCTCCCGGATGGACTGGGAATTCTTCTGGGTGGAAGGCATTGAGACAGACTAAGAGCCCCTGGGCTTCTCCAAACGGGTTGGGGAAGAGGGAGGACAGAGCAGAGGCCAGAGCCCAGGCAGGATGGCAATGCCATTTCCCTTGACTGTATCGGGAGGTGCCCGAGGTGAGAGGCTGGGCAGGAGGCCAGCGTTTGAGCCACACAGACGCCTTTCCCCATCCATGGGCTGGCTACCACTCCACACTGTGTGGATCTGGCTGGGTTTTGTCAGTGGGGCTGGAGGAGGGATGAGAGCTCACTCAGTTCCTGAGCTTGCCTCCTGGGGGACCCAGTGTGAGCCTGGGGCCTTTGTCCTTGGCTGGGGTGTGGTCGTCTTCATCCTGGCAAAGAGGCTGCTCAGGATGGGGAGTGGATGAACAGAGCCCAACCAGCTCGACTCTCAGATGCCACGTTGCCAATCACGCTCCACTAACCAAACTGGACACGGTGGAAAGCGACTGCCAGTGTGGAGCAGAGACCGGGGAGGGCTGATCCCTGAAAGGAACCAGCGTCTGAGAGACCACCCTCTGTTGCCAAGGAATTTCCCTGTGTCCCAACAAACCATACGCTGAATGGGACAGAGGTGAAACAGGCTGTGGGGAAGAGCCAGAAGGAGAGGTGAGAAATCAGAGAGAGACGTAAGTGGGCACCCAAGCAGAAACACACACACACACACACACACACACACACACACACAGACACACGCACACACCCAGGAAATGCCTGGATATACAACCTTGGGTTAACACCCCAAGGGCGGCGGAAGCCCCTGCCGGGTTCTGCTCCCTTGACTCATTCTGAGGTGGAGGAGAGCAGCCAGACGCGCCCAGGCAGACCAGTCCTTTGCGACATCACAAGGGCACCACTTTTGGGAGACTCGCGGGCTCAAGCGTCAGTCTGCGCCTGACGGATCACAGCTGCCCCTCAAAAGAGCCATCTGAGGGGTTTCCCTCCTGAAACTGCTAATACGCGGGCCTCACCGTTCGGGCCTCAGGGCACCATCCTATTTAAAGCCCTGGCGAATGGTCTCAGCCCGACTCGAGGCCACGATGCTGGGGCTCCAAGTTCGACAATCTCAGGGGGCGCTTTTTTGAGCAGCAGGCAGTCACTGTGACCCACTATACTCAGGTCTCAGCATAGCTACTGGAAGGCATCTGCGCTGTGGCTCGGAGGCGGGCCTGGATCCTTTAAATAATCCGCGGCCACATGACAGGCTGGGGAAGCAGGGCAGCGGTGGCGAGGCGCTTGGGGGTGGGCCATGAAGCGGCGCAACCCGGTGATCTCTGTGAGGGCCCAGATGCCAGAGGGGCCTGCTGGAGGCTGGGACCAGCAGTAGGGGTCTAGTCAGGACCTCCTTGATCGTTCTTCTGCCCGGTTCCCGTGGGAGGGAGCCTTCTGGAGTGCCGGCTGGAGTCTTGGGGACTCCCTGCCGGATCGGAAGGAGAATATTCTCCTAAGAGTATTTGGTCTACTATATAATCATTTGTAGAAAGACATTGTACTCTAACCCATTAAAAAAATCAGGCAACAAAAAAGCATGATCTTGAACCCAACAGATTTTAGCATAAAATAAAAATCCAAAAATGCATAAATCCTCTAAATGTAAGTTTAACAAAATATATAAACCCACCAACCCAAAACTTGCAAATATGTTTCTCATTGTGAAGCACTCATTGGTTGACTGTCATGTGGTTATTAAAGACATACATTCAACTTTCCCATTGATATTGATACCATTTAAATGATCTATTACTTATGATAAGAATTATAGGGCTTTTATATATTTTATACAATATTTTTAAATTCAAAGTAGCAATTAAAATCATGCTTGGTGTAATAATCTTTGGGTGGATGTTACTGAGAGGATATACATGGAGAATTTTGATGTTTAGAGAGACATATATAATATTAAAATTTATAGTTTCCAAACTTTTCATAAATAGATGTGTAATCCAATAAAAGAAAATAACCAAGGAAATTTAGAAGAAAATGTTATCCAACTGACTACAGAGAACAAAGCTTCGCGGTGTAGAGGGTGGTACCGAATATTTCCTTTGCTTCAATGTGTGACCAGCATTCTGTTTCTACATCAGCGACCAGACTGAAAGAAATGGAATGAAAAATACCAGTTATCTGATTGTCTTTGGGAATAACCAAAACTTACCAAGCTGCTAAGATCAAGTAATCAAAAGTAAGAGAAACACAACCTGACAATTTGTCACCAAGAGGCTCAAGCCTTTCCCCAATAAGGAGAGAGCAGATTTTCCCATGAAACCTAATGAT